>JARJIL010000003.1:67283146-67310146 GCA_038502395.1 Dittrichia graveolens
CCTAGAAACCTATCTCAGTTTAGAAGTCACTGAGTTATCTAGTACTTACATAGAAAACTCTATATCTGTTTATATGCTGACTACTCAGCCTAAGCTGACTAGTCAGTCTATAACAGACTTACGTAATTCCTAACTCTTAACCTATCATCTATACATAGCTATGGTTTGTCTCATGAAATCTAACTATTCTAAACATGGGACTAACAATATCCCCCTATTTGATGATGACAAAATATTGAATCAAAGTATGTATAGGTTAACAGAATTATGTTGAACCACTCTGGAACTGACCAAAGTTAGTTCTTGAAATAAATATTGAACTGATCCGTACTTATTCATCATATCTTGAACTTACAAGATGTTTATGTTACAAATCTATTATAAGACTTGTATTCTAAGTATTTGGATATATAACTACTTAGATACTGAACTTATCAGAATTAATTTATGTTCTAAACTTACAAAACTTATACTACTGAACTTATTAGTTTATAATTGAACATATCAATCCTCAGCTTGAACTTACAAAGCTGTTTGTTTGAACATTCCAAACATAATATTGAACATATCAAATAATAAAACAGTTGAACATATCAAACTTGAATTTGTATTAATGAACATATCTAAACATTTAATCCTATTTGAGATCTCTATCCAACTAATAGATAGTTTAAATTAGGTTCAAATATCCTAATTTAAATGTCGTAGATATAAAGAGTTTATAACAGAATTTAGAACTTACTAAAACTCTTGAACTAACTTCTGGCTCTGAGCTTACTCACTCAGCCTTGACGTTATCAAGCAGAGTTCTTGACTTCATGATTCTTCAAATCTTCAAGTCTTCATTCTAGAAACCTATCTCAGTTTAGAAGTCATTGAGTTATCTAGTATTTACATAGAAAACTCTATATCTGTTTATACGCTGACTACTCCGCCTAAGCTGACTAGTCAGTCTAAAACAGACTTACATAATTCCTAACTCTTAACCTATCATCTATACATAGCTATGGTTTGTCTCATGAAATCTAACTATTCTAAACATGGGACTAACAATATCCCCCTATTTGATGATGACAAAATATTGAATCAAAGTATGTATAGGTTAACAGAATTATGTTGAACCACTCTGGAACTGACCAAAGTTAGTTCTTGAAATAAATATTGAACTGATCCGTACTTATTCATCATATCTTGAACTTACAAGATGTTTATGTTACAAATCTATTATAAGACTTGTATTCTAAGTATTTGGATATATAACTACTTAGATACTGAACTTATCAGAATTAATTTATGTTCTAAACTTACAAAACATATACTACTGAACTTATCAGTTTATAATTGAACATATCAATCCTCAGCTTGAACTTACAAAGCTATTTGTTTGAACATACCAAATATAATATTGAACATATCAAATAATAAAACAGTTGAACATATCAAACTTGAATTTGTATTAATGAACATATCTACACATTTAACCCCATTTGAGATCTCTATCCAACTAATAGATAGTTTAAATTAGGTTCAGATATCATAATTTAAATGTCGTTGATATGGAGAGTTTATAACAGAATTTAGAACTTACTAAAATTCTTGAACTAACTTCTGGCACTGAGCTTACTCACTCAGCCTTGACGTTATCAAGCAGAGTTCTTGACTTCATGTTTCTTCAAATCTTCAAGTCTTCATTCTAGAAACCTATCTCAGTTTAGAAGTCACCGAGTTATCTAGTATTTACATAGAAAACTCTATATATGTTTATACGCTGACTACTCAGCCTAAGCTGACTAGTCAGTCTATAACAGACTTACATAATTCCTAACTCTTAACCTATCATGTATACATAGCTATGGTTTGTCTCATGAAATCTAACTATTCTAAACATGGGACTAACAATATCCCCCTATTTGATGATGAAAAAATATTGAATCAAAGTATGTATAGGTTAACAAAATTAGGTTGAACTACTCTGGAACTGAGCAAAGTTAGTTCTTAAAATAAATATTGAACTAATCCGTACTTATTCATCATATCTTGAACTTACAAGATGTTTATGTTACAAATCTATTATAAGACTTGTATTCTAAGTACTTGGATATATAAATACTTAGATACTGATCTTATCAGAATTAATTTATGTTCTAAACATACAAAACTTATACTACTGAACTTATCAGTTTATAATTGAACATATCAATCCTCATCTTGAACTTACAAAGCTGTTTGTTTGAACATACCAAACATAATATTGAACATATCAAATAATAAAACAGCTGAACATATCAAACTTGAATTTGTATTAAAGAACATATCTAAACATTTAATCCCGTTTGAGATCTCTATCCAACTAATAGATAGTTTAAATTAGGTTCAGATATCCTAATTTAAATGTCGTAGATATGGAGAGTCTATTACATAATTTAGAACTTAATTAAATTCTTGAACTGACTTCTGGTGCTAAGCTTACTCACTCGGCCATGAAATAAATATTGAACTGATCTGTACTTATTCATCGTATCTTGAACTTACAAGATGTTTATGTTACAAATCTATTATAAGACTTGTATTCTAAGTATTTGGATATATAACTACTTAGATACTGAACTTATCAGAATTAATTTATGTTCTAAACTTATAAAACTTATACTACTGAACTTATCAGTTTATAATTGAACATATCAATCCTCAGCTTGAACTTACAAAGCTGTTTGTTTGAACATACCAAACATAATATTGAACATATCAAATAATAAAACAGTTGAACATATCAAACTTGAATTTGTATTAATGAACGTATCTAAACATTTAATCCCGTTTGAGATCTCTATCCAACTAATAGATAGTTTAAATTAGGTTCAGATATCCTAATTTAAATGTCGTAGATATGGAGAGTTTATAACAGAATTTAGAACTTACTAAAATTCTTGAACTAACTTCTGGCACTGAGCTTACTCACTCAGCCTTGACGTTATCAAGCAGAGTTCTTGACTTCATGATTCTTCAAATCATCAAGTCTTCATTCTAGAAACCTATCTCAGTTTAGAAGTCACTAAGTTATCTAGTACTTACATAGAAAACTCTATATCCGTTTATACGCTGACTACTCAGCCTAAGCTGACTAGTCAGTCTATAACAGACTTACATAATTCCTAAGTCTTAACCTATCATCTATACATAGCTATGGTTTGTCTCATGAAATCTAACCATTCTAAACATGGGACTAACAATATCCCCCTATTTGATGGTGACAAAATATTGAATCAAAGTATGTATAGGTTAACAGAATTATGCTAAACCACTATGGAACTGACCAAAGTTAGTTCTTGAAATAAATATTGAACTGATCCGTACTTATTCAACATATCTTGAACTTAGAAAATGTTTATGTTACAAATCTATTATAAGACTTGTATTCTAAGTATTTGGATATATAACTACTTAGATACTGAACTTATCAGAATTAATTTATGTTCTGAACTTACAAAACTTATACTATTGAACTTACCAGTTTATAATCGAACATATCAATCCTCAGCTTGAACTTACAAAGCTGTTTGTTTGAACATACCAAACATAATATTGAACATATCAAATAATAAAACAGCTGAACATATCAAACTTGAATTTGTATTAAAGAACATATCTAAACATTTAATCCCGTTTGAGATCTCTATCCAACTAATAGATAGTTTAAATTAGGTTCAGATATCCTAATTTAAATGTCGTAGATATGGAGAGTTTATAACATAATTTTGAACTTACTTAAATTCTTGAAATGACTTCTGGTGCTGAGCTTACTCACTCAGCCTTGACGTTATCAAGCAGAGTTCTTGACTTCATGATTCTTCAAATCTTCAAGTCTTCATTCTAGAAACCTATCTCAGTTTAGAAGTCACTAAGTTATCTAGTACTTACATAGAAAACTCTATATCCGTTTATACGCTGACTACTCAGCCTAAGCTGACTAGTCAGTCTATAACAGACTTACATAATTCCTAAGTCTTAACCTATCATCTATACATAGCTATGGTTTGTCTCATGAAATCTAACCATTCTAAACATGGGACTAACAATATCCCCCTATTTGATGGTGACAAAATATTGAATCAAAGTATGTATAGGTTAACAGAATTATGCTGAACCACTATGGAACTGACCAAAGTTAGTTCTTGAAATAAATATTGAACTGATCCGTACTTATTCATCATATCTTGAACTTAGAAGATGTTTATGTTACAAATCTATTATAAGACTTGTATTCTAAGTATTTGGATATATAACTACTTAGATACTGAACTTATCAGAATTAATTTATGTTCTGAACTTACAAAACTTATACTATTGAACTTACCAATTTATAATCGAACATATCAATCCTCAGCTTGAACTTACAAAGCTGTTTGTTTGAACATACCAAACATAATATTGAACATATCAAATAATAAAACAGCTGAACATATCAAACTTGAATTTGTATTAAAGAACATATCTAAACATTTAATCCCGTTTGAGATCTCTATCCAACTAATAGATAGTTTAAATTAGGTTCAGATATCCTAATTTAAATGTCGTAGATATGGAGAGTTTATAACATAATTTTGAACTTACTTAAATTCTTGAAATGACTTCTGGTGCTGAGCTTACTCACTCAGCCTTGACGTTATCAAGCAGAGTTCTTGACTTCATGATTCTTCAAATCTTCAAGTCTTCATTCTAGAAACCTATCTCAGTTTAGAAGTCACTAAGTTATCTAGTACTTACATAGAAAACTCTATATCCGTTTATACGCTGACTACTCAGCCTAAGCTGACTAGTCAGTCTATAACAGACTTACATAATTCCTAACTCTTAACCTATCATCTATACATAGCTATGGTTTGTCTCATGAAATCTAACCATTCTAAACATGGGACTAACAATATCCCCTATTTGATGGTGACAAATTATTGAATCAAAGTATGTATAGTTTAACAGAATTATGCTGAACCACTATGGAACTGACCAAAGTTAGTTCTTGAAATAAATATTGAACTGATCCGTACTTATTCATCATATCTTGAACTTAGAAGATGTTTATGTTACAAATCTATTATAAGACTTGTATTCTAAGTATTTGGATATATAACTACTTAGATACTGAACTTTTCAGAATTAATTTATGTTCTGAACAAACAAAACTTATACTACTGAACTTACCAGTTTATAATCGAACATATCAATCCTCAGTTTGAACTTACAAGGCTGTTTGTTTGAACATACCAAACATAATATTGAACATATCAAATAATAAAACAGCTGAACATATCAAACTTGAATTTGTATTAAAGAACATATCTAAACATTTAATCCCGTTTGAGATCTCTATCCAACTAATAGATAGTTTAAATTAGGTTCAGATATCCTAATTGAAATGTCGTAGATATGGAGAGTTTATAACATAATTTTGGACTTACTTAAATTCTTGAAATGACTTCTGGTGCTGAGCTTACTCACTCAGCCTTGACGTTATCAAGCAGAGTTCTTGACTTCATGATTCTTCAAATCTTCAAGTCTTCATTCTAGAAACCTATCTCAGTTTAGAAGTCACTAAGTTATCTAGTACTTACATAGAAAACTCTATATCCGTTTATATGCTGACTACTCAACCTAAGCTGACTAGTCAGTCTATAACAGACTTACATAATTCCTAACTCTTAACCTATCATCTATACATAGCTATGGTTTGTCTCATGAAATCTAACTATTCTAAACATGGGACTAACAATATCCCCCTATTTGATGATGACAAAATATTGAATCAAAGTATGTATAGGTTAACAGAATTATGTTGAACCACTCTGGAACTGACCAAAGTTAGTTCTTGAAATAAATATTGAACTGATCCGTACTTATTCATCATATCTTGAACTTACAAGATGTTTATGTTACAAATCTATTATAAGACTTGTATTATATGTATTTGGATATATAACTACTTAGATACTGAACTTATCAGAATTAATTTATGTTCTGAACTTACAAAACATATACTACTGAACTTATCAGTTTATAATTGAACATATCAATCCTCAGCTTGAACATACAAAGCTGTTTGTTTGAACATACCAAACATAATATTGAACATATCAAATAATAAAACAGTTGAACATATCAAACTTGAATTTGTATTAATGAACATATCTAAACATTTAATCCCGTTTGAGATCTCTATCCAACTAATAGAAAGTTTAAATTAGGTTCAGATATCCTAATTTAAATGTCGTAGATATGGAGAGTTTATAACAGAATTTAGAACTTACTTAAATTCTTGAACGGACTTTTGGCGCTGAGCTTACTCACTCCGCCTTGACGTTATCAAGCAGAGTTCTTGACTTCATGATTCTTCAAATCTTCAAGTCTTCATTCTAGAAACCTATCTCAGTTTAGAAGTCTCTGAGTTATCTAGTACTTACATAGAAAACTCTATATCTGTTTATATGCTAACTACTCAGCCTGAGCTGACTAGTCAGTCTATAACAGACTTACATAATTCCTGTGACATTCGGCAACAAATTTCGCAGGTTAGCCATTAGAAATTCTAATTTTAAGCCTAGTATGACTAAAAATAGTAATTATGACTTAAATACATCCATAATAATATTAGATTTCGTAGAAATCCCGCCTATATGGTTAGAACCTTCCGGAGCTTGAAAAATCGAATTATTACGAGTCAAGAATTACAAATTAGGTACAATAATAAAAATAATATCAATTAAAATAATTAAATAAATTATGATAAATATAAATAAGTTAAAATATAAAACATATAAAAATAAACTCATAAAAGTAATAAAAACTTTGTAATTAAAAGATTTAAACAAAATCAACAATTATACAAAATTCATTTAAACCAATTACACTTAATTATTCAAAAAAAAAAAAAGAAACCCCCCCCCCATGAGGCCGGCCACCCTACCCCCCCCCCCTCAAATTTCTCTTGCCTCCTTCTCTTCCCAAGAACCACCACTTGATCTCCCCCATGCTCCATATAAGCCTCCTACTACTCTTTATCATTTCCTTTACCACCAAACTCCATCTCTTCTCTTTTCTCTTTTCTTCTTTCACCAACAAAAATCTCCCAAATACATCCAAGTCTTGATCATCTCTTGAAGATCAGACACAAAATCAGGGAAAAGAGTGGTAAGATGATCATAAAACACTCATCTCTACACTTCTACCTTTCTTCTCTTCTTCTTTCTTCTTTCTTTTATTTATTTTCTTTGTTGTTCATCTTATTTCCTTTATTTATATATATATAATCATGTAAATATAAACATCCTACCAATGTTGTAAGGAGCACATGAAATGTGCATCATCCTACCGTTGTTGTATGGAACTTAATCAACTAAAAATCAAGAAAATAAGACTTTGATCATGCATGTGTTTCATCTTAACAAATGTTGTAAGGAACACATAAAATGTGTATCATCCTACCATTGTTGTAAGAACACATGGATTATCAAAGCTTATACTCATACAATATGATTATTCATGAATATAAACATGTTATATTAAAGTTATGACCCATAAGCAAAAAGAATCACAAATCTGGCAGAATCTGATGTTAGAACTCCCTACTTGTTTTTGTTATATCTAGAGTTCTAGGTATCAAAATCAGTTGATTCTTTTTGTTAATCTTAGTTTAAAGTGTTACCTTTCATTTAAACCTGGATTCACTAATTTTCATGAACGTTTGATCCTTCAAACATATTTAAAAAGACCCATATGTTGAATCTGGAAGTCTGGCAGATTTAGAAGGGTACATTTTAAACGCGTGTAACTTACTCATTCTTGGGTCAAATTACGTCAAGTTTTTTTAAAAGTTTAATCTTTGAGTCTTGGTTATTTCCCAGTTTGAATCATGTAAAAAGGAGGTCGTATGAGCCCTAAATAGACGTTTTAGTAACAACATGTCATCCAGACACTGATCAGTGGACATCTTATACACTTTTAATTATTAAAAATATTAAACATGGATTATAAATTCCTATATTTTTACTGGACATTCTAGAAACATGTATTAAGATTATATTAAAATATCAAACCTTAATATGACTCCTAAAATACAATTTTTAATTTTTAAAGTTCAACTTAAAGAACTGAAAATTTCAGTGAACAGTTATGATTTATGGAAAAACAGAGACAACCTTTAACTATTTAATAAATAAGTTAACAATAAATATATAATAAAAAATAATAAATAAAATAAGTCTAATAGAGCTACATACCTCTTATATTAGGAAAGGAGCTTCGGTAGGAACAAGAAATCCTTACGAGTGAACACCTTTGCATACTGAGTGAGTATCATAGCCCCTTTTTACCGTATTTCATATTATTTTGGGGTGAAAGCATGTGTATATATTTCATGAAAAGTTTATTGCCTATCTTCATATTTATTTCAAATATTATTTTGAGCACTTATGGTATTATTCTTTGATGTGCTTGGGTGATCGTTGTAAGGCCCTTTCGTTGGACATTATTCCTTAACTCCGCTAGTGAGCCAATGGTATTAGTAAGTAGCGCTATTTGGAGATTCCGACGTCTCCCATTTATGGTTGACGAACTATAGATGTGCTTTACCACTACTAACGTCACTTAATATAGGCGTTAGGTTTATCATGGGCAATTGGTTGTCGGCTAGGTTGGATAATGGCTCAAGCAACAATCATCATAGTCTATTACTACCATGTGCAACATATTGGGCAATATAATACATCTTCTATCATTCATGCATACTTTTATTTTATTCCAAAAACTTCCATCAATTATTTAAACTTTTCTCATTTAAAAGATATTTTGTGCATATATTAAATAACTATGAACTCACCAACTCTAGTAGTTGACCGTTTTCTTTCTTTTACCCGTGCTTTCAGGTGATCGTCGTTAGGTACCTTATGCATACAAACATGATGTGTGGCATCTTCATCTTCATCCTCACGTTTTATAAAAACAATATTTATTTTATTTTCGCATCGTACAAGACAATGTCATTTAATTTTTATTCGATTATATAACTTTTATTTATCTTTTACCCGAACTACTTATTTTTGTTAAGTCAATATAATGGTTATTGTCTATTTACCTCGTGCGATGATATCTTGTGCTGTGACACCTCGTGTTTCCGCTTTAGCGGGGTGTGACAGATTTGGTATCAGAGCCTAAGGTTATAGAGAATGTTGTTTTTCTTATGGGGGGAAAACAACAACTATGACCAAAGGTTTATAAAAATAATTTTTCCAAATAATTTGTTTAAAATGCATCAAGTGTATTGATAATATAATTAAGCTGAGTACCACATTGTTATACCTCAATTAGACAAAGCTTGATCACCTATGTCTAATTTAGCTATGTACGATATGGCACTTAGGTTAGTTATAATAAAAATATACTTAGAAACAAAATTTTATTTACTTTCTTTCTAGATCATGATCATTGTGTGTGTGCATGAGCATAACATTCATATATAGACAATTTAAGTTATGAATTTAGTAAATAAGTCTATTCAAACCTTGCAGATCATGTCAAGCGAAAGTGAACCTACCGAGAACAGCCAAAGATCTTCCACCGATAGAATCCCCACAATACCAGCTGCCTGAAGGGTTCTTAGAACCCCTACGTAGACTCGTAAGGATCTTTGACATTCCCTCCTCTCAACCAAACCAAAACCCAAACGCCGGAACAACCGGGCCTCGGGTTAGACAAACTGCCCGAAAGAGGGTAGCCATTCCAGTACGAGCAACCGTAGCACCACCCCAGCCTACCATGGGAGAAACTTCCCGGCAGGTGAACGAACCAGTAAGAGCCCTCACGGGAATCCCGATGATACCTTCATCCGGGATGACCGACGAGGAAAAGAGGAGATTCCACCACATGTCTCTGGAGCTATATAACATGAGAGGCATGTTATATTACCAAACCTACAGGGTTAGTTCGTGCTTAGACATGGCGGACCTTAACCACCATCACGCAAGGCAAGCCTTAGAGGCGGCTCAAGAAGCCCGAAGACTAATTAGGCTAGTGCATACATGCCTAGTTTTAGGGGTTGTGTTGATGATGTTAGTGGGGCTAGCTTACGTTGGAATTGGGCGCTAGATGGGTTGGAGTGGATCTACTTTGTGTTTTAATGTCCTTCTCTTTTGTTGATTATGAACTAAAATATCCTATGTTGGTTTGAAGGATGTATGATTGTATGGCTACTATTAACTCCTTATTAATATATATGGCATCTTTTAAAGAGCCGATTTTGGTAATTATTTTGTGCCAAGTGAATGATTGATTATTTAATTAAATCTCGTACTATTAAGTCATATTTAATGCCATGAATGAATTACACATGTTACACATAGAGTAGTATGATAAAACCGATTAGATTGAGTGACTAAAAATCGTCGTGTGATTATGCTCTAGAACGATGCCTCCATGAAGAGCAAACCCCGAGTTAGATCAACTTGTCATGGAACAAGTGATTGCAACATTACCCAACATAGTTAGCCAAGTTGCTGCTGGGCTTCAAACAAACCAAGGAGCACCAACCCCAACCCAAGATTGCAACTACAAAACCTTTAGGGCCTGCAACCCTAAAGAATTCTTTGGAACGGAAGGAGGTGTGGGTCTACTAAACTGGATTGAAAGCATGGAATCAGTCCTTAGCATCAGTAAATGTACGGAAGAAAACAAGGTGGAGTTTGCAGCATGTCTTCTGCAAGGGCGAGCCTTATCGTGGTGGAATATCCAAGTGCAAACGCTTGGAAGAAATGCCGCGCACCAACTCACCTGGGATGCATTCCTCAGGCTATTAAGGGACGAATTTTGCTCGAAGAGTGAAATTCAAAAGCTAGAAGCCGAGCTGTGGAATCATGAAATGATCGGGGATGACATCAACTCCTACACCACCCGATTTCATGATTTGGCCAAACTGGTGCCGCACTTGGTGACCCCGGAAGAAAACCGTATCGATAGATACATTTGGGGTCTAGCCCCTGAGATCCGGGCAAATGTCACGGCTGCAAACCCCAACACCATCCAAAGTGCGGTAAATCTAGCTACAAGACTTACCCACAATGCCATCCGATCGGGATCGCTTGGGAGCAACAAGGACAAGGGTAAGAGGAAGCTTGAGGAGATGCCGAGGAAGCCATCCGGTGGAGAAGCAGCGAGGACTCAAAAGAGGGCTAGAAACTTCGGAGCTCAGGCGTAAGCGGCCGATAAAGGATGGAGATCCTACCCCAAATGTGACATGTGCCACAAACACCACGAAGGGAAGTGCATGGTGTGCTTTAGGTGTAAGCGGCTAGGACACCTCAGCAAAACTTGCCGAGTAAAGCCATGCTTTAAATGCGGAAGTCTGGAGCACCATGGCACCGTCTGCTCGCGGCCAACTCAAGGGTCTAATTATAATCAAGCACGTCCTTCAAGCCAAAGTAACCAAGGAAATCAAGCACGAGGCAGGGTGTTTGAGATTGGAGCAAATGAAGCTAGACAAAACCCCGATGTCGTTACAGGTACGTTTCCTCTAAACGGTTATTACGCATCAGTACTATTTTATTCAGGGGCCGATAAAAGCTTCATATAATTAAGATTTAAGTTAAGGCTAAACCTAAAAACCATAGAAATGAAAGAGCCTTACACCATTGAATTTGCTAACGGTCAGAAAACTAGCGTTAAGGACATAATCCCTGGTTGTACCTTGGGCTTAGCCGATAAAACATATACCATAGATTTAATCCCACTTGAAATGGGAAGTTTCGACATAGTTGTTGGGATGGATTGGCTTTCTAGCCATCGAGCGGAAATCTGTTTCTTCGAAAAGATCGTCCGAATTCCGACGCCTAATGGTGAGACACTTAAGGTGTATGGAGAAAAATCCGGAAGGAATTTCAAGATAATCTCATCCATCAAGATGAGAAAATGCTTAAGGAAAGGAAACAAGGCATTCCTAGCACATATAATCAATAAGAAAACCTGTGAGAAAAACATTCAAGAAATTCCCGTCGTGCAAAACTTTCTTGAAGTATTTCCGGAAGATTTGCCAGGATTACCCCCGAATCGGCAAGTCGAATTCCATATCGATCTAGTCCCTGGAGCGGCTCCCGTGGCAAAAGCACCATATCGACTCGCCCCATCTGAAATGCAAGAGTTATCGGCACAACTACAAGAATTACTCGACAAAGGTTTCATTCAACCAAGTTCATCCCCTTGGGGAGCCCCAGTTCTTTTCGTCAAAAAGAAGGACGGGTCGCTACGAATGTGTATTGACTATCGGGAACTCAACAAGTTAACAATCAAGAACCGATACCCTCTCCCTCGAATCGATGATCTGTTCGACCAACTTGAAGGCGCCAAATATTTTTCAAAAATCGATCTTCGCTCGGGATATCACCAATTGAGAGTTCGCGAAGAAGACGTCCCCAAGACCGCCTTTAGAATCCGCTATGGACATTATGAGTTCTTAGTTATGCCTTTTGGGTTGACTAACGCTCCAGCAGTATTTATGGACTTAATGAATAGGGTCTGTAGACCATATCTAGATAAGTTTGCTATAGTGTTCATAGACGACATCCTCATCTATTCGCGAAGCAAGGAAGATCATGAGCAGCATTTGAAATTAATCTTAACACTACTCAAGGACCAGAAGTTGTATGCCAAATTCTCTAAGTGTGAATTTTGGATCCGAGAAGTACACTTCCTTGGTCATGTAGTTAATCACTAAGTGTACCTTGAACTTAGCCAGCAAAAACTTCAACGTAGACCATACCAATCAAATTAGGGAGCTTTGATGTAGTTGTTGGTATGTATTAGCTATCTAAAAATCAAGCTGAAATACTTTGTTCTGCAAAGATCATTCAGATTCCACTATCACAAGATGAAATGCTTGTCGTATAAGGAGAAAAGACCAGGAAGAACGTCAAGGTGGTATCATGCATGAAAATGCAAAAATATTTAGGAAAGGACTATATCGCATTCTTCGTGCACGTTGTAGAAACGGAGGTTTAGGAAAAGCACATTCACGATTTTCCAATCGTTCGGGATTCTACCAAGGTGTTTCCGGATGAATTACCTGGATTACCCTTAGTTAGACAAGACAAATTTGGATTGATTTAATCCCTGTAGCCGCGCCCGTAGCAAAGGCTCCATATCGGTTAGCCCGGTTGGAAATGTAGGAATTGTCTGCACATCTTCAAGAGCTACTCGACAAAGGAATTATTCGACCAAGTACCTCACCATGGGGATCCCTAGTCCTATTTGTCAAAAAGAAAGATGGATTGCTGCGAATGTGGATCGACTATAGGGAACTCAACATATTGACCAACAAAAATCATTACCCACTTCCTCGAATCGACGATCTGTTCGGCCAACTTGAAGGCGCCAAATATTTTTTCAAAAATCGATCTTCGCTCGGGATATCACCAATTGAGAGTTCGCGAAGAAGACGTACCCTAGACCGCCTTTAGAACCCCCTATGGACATTATGAGTTCTTAGTTATGCCTTTTGGGTTGACTAACGCTCCAGCAATATTTATGGACTTAATGAATAGGGTCTGTAGACCATATTTAGATAAGTTTGCTATAGTGTTCATAGACGACATTCTCATCTATTCGCGAAGCAAGGAAGATCATGAGCAACATTTGAAATTAATCTTAACACTACTCAAGGACCAGAAGTTGTATGCCAAATTCTCCAAGTGTGAATTTTGGATCCGAGAAGTACACTTCCTTGGTCACGTAGTTAATTCAAACGGAATTCATGTCGATCCAGCAAAGATCGAAGCAATCAAAAAGTGGGAAGCACCAAAGACGCCAACTGAGATTCGACAATTTCTGGGTTTGGCAGGATATTATAGGCGATTCATCGAAAACTTTTCACGCATGGCTCAACCATTAACGACTCTGACTCGGAAGGATAAGAAATTCATTTGGGGAGATAAGCAAGAAGAAGCCTTTCAAACCTTAAAGCAGAAGCTATGCAACGCATCTATCTTGTCATTGCCAACTGGAACAGAAAAGTTTGTGGTATATTGCGACGCATCACACCAAGGGTTGGGATGTGTTTTAATGCAAAAGGACAAAGTTATCGCCTTCCTTCGAGACAATTGAAGGTTCATGAGAAAAACTACACTACTCATGATTTGGAGTTTGGAGTGGTAGTGTTTGCACTCAAAATATGGAGACACTATTTATATGGCACCAAGTATACCGTCTACACTGACCATAAGAGTCTCTAGCATATTTTTTATCAAAAGATGCTCAATATGAGACAAAGGCGATGGGTAGAACTACTCAATGATTATGATTGCGAAATCAAATATCACCCAGGCAAGGCCAATGTGGTTGCCGACGCGTTGAGTAGGAAGGAAAGAGTAAAACCAACGCGAGTACGAGCATTAGAAGCTGTTGTGCAAACCAGTCTGAAAGGAAGGATCCTCGAAGCTCGGGAGCAAGCATTAAAAACAGAAAATCTAAAAGAGGAAAACCTCCGTCATTTGGAGCACAGATTCGAGATTGGAACTGATGGAGTACGTTACTTTGAAAAGAAGGTTTGGATACCCAAGGTGAATAACATAAGGTTAACGATATTGGATGAGGCACATAAGTCTAAGTATTCTATTCATCCCGGAGCCGATAAAATGTACAAGGATTTGAAGGAATACTATTGGTGGCCCGGAATGAAGAAGGATGTCGCCCTATACGTGGAGAAATGTTTGACTTGTGCAAGAATTAAGGTAGAACACCAGAAACCCTCTGGATTACTACAACAACCCGAAATTCCGGAATGGAAATGGGAACAGATAACTATGGATTTTGTGACTAAGTTACCCCGATCCGCAAAAGGGTACGATTCCATCTGGGTAGTAGTAGACCGGCTTACAAAGTCAGCACATTTCCTACCCATTCGTGAAGATTACAAGATGGAAAAGCTGGCAGGAATCTACATCAATGAGATCGTCATGCGTCATGAAGTGCCCATCTCTATCATCTCGGATAGGGACAGTCGCTTCACTAACCAATTTTGGCAATCACTTCAGAAAGCATTGGGAACGCGAGTCAATTTAAGCACCTCTTACCACCCCCAAACAAACGGACAATTGGAAAGGACTATTCAAACGCTGGAAGATATGTTACGTGCTTGTGTGTTAGATTTTGGTGGGAGCTGGGACTCGCATTTTCCACTGGTTGAATTTTCATACAATAATAGTTATCACACCAGTATCCAGTGTGCACCCTATGAAGCAATGTACGGACGCAAATGTAGATCCCCGCTCAGCTGGTTGGAATCGGAGACCGACAATTGTCCAGACCAGACGTCGTACAGGAATCCACTGATAAGATAAAGATTATCAAGGAAAGGCTCAAAACCGCTAGGGACCGACAAAAGAGCTACGTCGACAATCGCAGGAAACCCCTAGAGTTTCAAGTTGGCAATAAAGACCTACTAAAGATATCACCTTGGAAAGGGATAGTGCGTTTTGGTAAAAAGAACAAGTTAAGTCCCAGGTATGTTGGGCCGTTCGAGATAATCGAAAGGATCGGACCGGTAGCCTACAAGCTAAAACTGCCACAAGAACTGAGCGCCATCCATGACACGTTCCATGTGTCGAATTTAAAGAAATGCCAAACGGTGTAAACCTTAGTCTTACCCTTAAAAGATGTGCAAGTTGATGACCGGTTGCACTTTGTAGAAGAACCAATCGAAATCATTGACCGGGAGGTCAAAAGACTAAGGAGAAGCAAGATCCCCATCTTAAAAGTTCGTTGGAACTCAAGTCACGGGCCTGAATACACTTGGGAGCGAGAGGATTATATGAAACTCAAATATCCACACCTCTTCGCCAAAAATCAAGTCCGAGACGTCAACGATTAATTTCGGGACGAAATTTTTTTAATGAGGGGAGACTGTGACATTCGGCAACAAATTTCCCACATTAGCCATTAGAAATTCTAATTTTAAGCCTAGTATGACTAAAAATAGTATTTATGACTTAAATACTTCCATAATAATATTAGATTTCGTAGAAATCCCGCCTATATGGTTAGAACCTTCCCGAGCTCAAAAAATCGAATTATTAAAAGTCAAGAATTACAAATCATATACAATAATAATAATAATAACAATAAAAAATAATTAAATACATCATAATAAATATAAATAAGTTAAAATATAAAACATATATATATATATAAACTCATCAAAATAATTAAAACTTTGTTAATTAAAAGATTTAAACAAAATCACCATTTATACAAATTTATTTAAACTAATTACACATAATTTATAAAAAATAAAAAATTAAAAGAAACCCCCCATCTCTTTTCTCTTGCCTCCTTCTCTTCCCAAGAATCACCACTTGATCTCCCCCATGCTCTATATAAGCCCCCTACTACTATTCATCATTTCCTTCACCACCACACTCCATCTCTTCTCTTTTCTCTCTTCTTCTTTCACCAACAAAAATCTCCCAAGAACATCCAAGTCTTGATCATCTCTTGAAGATCAAACACAAAATCAAAGAAAAGAGTTGGTAAGATGATCATAAAACACTCATCTCTACTCTTCTACCTTTCTTCTTTTCTTCTTTTCTTCTTTCTTTTATTTATTTTCTTTGTTGTTCATCTTATTTCCTTTATATATATCTATAATCATGTAAATATAAACATCCTACCAATGTTGTAAGGAGCACATGAAATGTGCATCATCCTACCATTGTTGTATGGAACTTAATCAACTAAAAATCAAGAAAATAAGACTTTGATCATGCATGTGTTTCATCTCAACAAATGTTGTAAGGAACACATAAAATGTGTATCATCCTACCATTGTTGTAAGAACACATGGATTATCAAAGCTTATACTCATACAATATGATTAATCACGAATATAAACATGCCATATTAAAGTTATGACCCATAAGCAAAAAGAATAACATTCTGGCAGATTCTGATGCTAGAACTCTCCACTTGTTTTTGTTATATCTGGAGTTCTAGGTATCAAAATCAGTTGATTCTTTTTGCTAATCTTAGTTTAAAGTGTTACCTTCATTTAAACCTGGATTCACTAATTTTCATGAACGTTTGATCCTTCAAACATATTTAAAAAGACCCATATGTTGAATCTGGAAATCTGGGAGATTTAGAAGGGTACACTTTAAACGCGTGTAACTTACTCATTCTTGCTTCAAAATACGTCTAGTTTTTTTAAAAGTTTAATCTTTGATTCGTGGTTATTTCCCAGTTTGAATCATGTAAAACGGAGGTCGTATGAACCCTAAACAGACGTTTTAGTAACATGTCATCCAGACACTGATAAGTGGACATCCTATACACTTTTAATTATTAAAAATACTAAACATGGATTATAAATTCCTATATTTTTACTGGACATTCTGGAAACATGTATTAAGATTATATTAAAATATCAAGACTTAATATGACTCCTAAATTACAGTTTTTAATTTTTAAAGTTCAACTTAAAGAACTGAAAATTCCAGTAAACACTTATGATTTATGGAAAAATAGAGACAACCTTTAACTATTTAAATAAATAAGTTAACAACAAATAAATAATACAAAATAATAAATAAAATAAGTCTAATAGAGCTACATACCTCTTATATTAGGAAAGGAGCTTCGGTAGGAACAAGAAATCCTTACGAGTAAACACCTTTGCATACCGAGTGAGTATCATAGCCCCTTTTTACCGTATTTCATATTATTTTGGGGTGAAAGCATGTGTATACGTTTCATGAAAAGTTTATTGCCTATCTTCTTATTTATTTCAAATATTATTTTGAGCACTTATGGTATTATTCTTTGATGTGCTTGGGTGATCGTTGCAAGGCCCTTTCGTTGGACATTATTCCTTAACTCCGCTAGTGAGCCGATGGTATTTGTAAGTAGCTCTATTTGGAGATTCCGACGTCTCCCATTTATGGTTGACGAACTATAGATGTACTTTACCACTACTAACGTCATTTAATATAGGCGTTAGGTTTATCATGGGCAATTGGTTGTCGGCTAGGTTGGATAATGGCTCAAGCAACAAACCATCATAGTCTATTACTACCATGTGAAACGTATTGGGCAATATAATACATCTTCTATCATTATTTCATACTTGGATTTTATCCAAAAACTTCCATCAATTATTTAAACTTTTCTCATTTAAAAGATATTTTGTGCATATATTAAAAACCTATGAACTCACCAACTCTAGTAGTTGACCCTTTTCTTTTACCCGTGCTTTAAGGTGATCGTCGTTAGGTACCTTATGCATACAAACATGATGTGTGGCATCTTCATCTTTATCGTCACGTTTTATAAAAACAATATCTATTTTATTTTCGCATCGTACAAGACAATGTCATTTAATTTTTATTCGATTATGTAACTTTTATTTATCTTTTACCCGAACTACTTATTTTTGTTAAGTCAATATAATGGTTATTGTCTATTTACCTTGTGCGATGATATCTTGCGCTGTGACACCTCGTATTTCCGCTTTAACGGGGTGTGACAGATTTGGTATCAGAGCCTAAGGTTATAGAGAATGTTGTATTTCTTATGGGGGGGGGGGGGAACACCAACTATAACCAAAGGTTTATAAAAATGATTTTCAAAATAATTTTGTTTAAAATGCATCAAGTGTATTGATAATATAATTAAGTTGAGTCCACATTGTTATACCTCAATTAGACAATGCTTGATCACCTATGTCTAATTTAGCTATGTATGATATGGGACTTAGGTTAGTTATAATAAAAATATACTTAGAAACATTTTTCATTTATTTTCTTTCTGGAGCACGATTATTGTGTGTGTGCATAAGCATGGCATATCATAAGTACTTTCATATATTAGCACACTTAGTAACCAATTTTATATATATCGAAGTCTGTAATGTCATCATTAGGTTGACGCACTAAGATTACATATTCTTTACCCATGGAGGTTAGAATAGAAACTTAGTAGGAGAGACCCCGAGTTTCACCACCTAGTGTATTATCAACACCAACTTCCTGTGAAGCATGTGTTAGGCTCACGGCTAGGAAAAGAGTCCCCTTACCAACGAGAGTAACATCGTGACCTTTTCATTAGGAGGGAGAGAACTGCTGATTTAGGGAGCACATAGAGGCACCCTGAGTAGTAATGGGAACTATGTGATTGAACATGTTTTGCTTAAATCACGTTATGAAATGTATGATTTTAAAATTTTACGTCCATTGCTATATGATTGAACGGGAGTTTTAGTTGTTAGACCTTATATTTTAGGATCACCATAACCTAGCTAAGTAGAATTTGTACAAAGGAGAGACCCGAATGTGATTAATAGTATGTTTCTTCTAAACAATTATAATTCATCAATGCTATCTGACTCTAGAATATATAGAAGCTTCGTACCACTAGTTTTTAGACCAAAGCTCAATCTAAAATTTCAAATATTGAAAGAGGCCTATATCATGGAATTTGCTAATGGACAAGAAGTCAAGACTAGAGATATAATCACTAAGTGTACCTTGAACTTAGCCAGCAAAAACTTCAACGTAGACCATACCAATCAAATTAGGGAGCTTTGATGTAGTTGTTGGTATGTATTGGCTATCCAAAAATCAAGCTGAAATACTTTGTTCTGCAAAGATCATTCAGATTCCACTATCACAAGATGAAATGCTTGTCGTATAAGGAGAAAAGACCAGGAAGAACATCAAGGTGGTATCATGCATGAAAATGCAAAAATATTTAGGAAAGGACTATATCGCATTCTTCGTGCACGTTGTAGAAACGGAGGTTTAGGAAAAGCACATTCACGATTTTCCAATCGTTCGGGATTCTCCCAAGGTGTTTCCGGATGAATTACCTGGATTACCCTTAGTTAGACAAGACAAATTTGGATTGATTTAATCCCTGTAGCCGCGCCCGTAGCAAAGGCTCCATATCGGTTAGCCCCGTTGGAAATGTAGGAATTGTCTTCACATCTTCAAGAGCTACTAGACAAAGGAATTATTCAACCAAGTACCTCACCATGGGGATCCCTAGTCCTATTCGTCAAAAAGAAAGATGGATTGCTGCGAATGTGCATCGACTATAGGGAACTCAACATATTGACCAACAAAAATCATTACCCACTTCCTCGAATCGACGATATGTTCGACCAACTTGAAGGCGCCAAATATTTTTTCAAAAATCGTTCTTCGCTCGGGATATCACCAATTGAGAGTTCGCGAAGAAGACGTCCCCAAGACCGCCTTTAGAACCCGCTATGGACATTATGAGTTCTTAGTTATGCCTTTTGGGTTGACTAACGCTCCAACAGTATTTACGGACTTAATGAATAGGGTCTGTAGACCATATTTAGATAAGTTTGCTATAGTGTTCATAGACGACATTCTCATCTATTCGCGAAGCAAGGAAGATCATGAGCAGCATTTGAAATTAATCTTAACACTACTCAAGGACCAGAAGTTGTATGCCAAATTCTCCAAGTGTGAATTTTGGATCCGAGAAGTACACTTCCTTGGTCACGTAGTTAATTCAAACGGAATTCATGTCGATCCAGCAAATATCGAAGCAATCAAAAAGTGGGAAGCACCAAAGACGCCAACTGAGATTCGACAATTTCTGGGTTTGGCAGGATATTATAGGCGATTCATCGAAAACTTTTCACTCGTGGCTCAACCATTAACGACTCTTACTCAAAAGGATAAGAAATTCATTTGGGGAGATAAGCAAGAAGAAGCCTTTCAAACTTTAAAGCAGAAGCTATGCAACGCATCTATCTTGTCATTGCCAACTGGAACAGAAAACTTTGTGGTCTATTGCGACGCATCACACCAAGGGTTGGGATGTGTTTTAATGCAAAAGGACAAAGTTATCGCCTACCTTCGAGACAATTGAAGGTTCATGAGAAAAACTACACTACTCATGATTTGGAGTTAGGAGCGGTAGTGTTTGCACTCAAAATATGGAGACACTATTTATATGGCACCAAGTATACCGTCTACACTGACCATAAGAGTCTCTAGCATATTTTTTATCAAAAGATGCTCAATATGAGACAAAGGCGATGGGTAGAACTACTCAATGATTATGATTGCGAAATCAAATATCACCCAGGCAAGGCCAATGTGGTTGCCGACGCGTTGAGTAAGAAGGAAAGAGTAAAACCAACGCGAGTACGAGCATTAGAAGCTGTTGTGCAAACCAGTCTGAAAGGAAGGATCCTCGAAGCTCAGGAGCAAGCATTAAAAACAGAAAATCTAAAAGAGGAAAACCTCCGTCATTTGGAGCACAGATTCGAGATTGGAACTGATTGAGTACGTTACTTTGAAAAGAAGGTTTGGATACCCAAGGTGAGTAACATAAGGTTAACGATATTGGATGAGGCACATAAGTCTAAGTATTCTATTCATCCCGGAGCCGATAAAATGTACAAGGATTTGAAGGAATACTATTGGTGGCCCGGAATGAAGAAGGATGTCGCCCTATACGTGGGGAAATGTTTGACTTGTGCAAGAATTAAGGTAGAACACCAGAAACCCTCTGGATTACTGCAACAACCCGAAATTCCGGAATGGAAATGGGAACAGATAACTATGGATTTTGTGACTAAGTTACCCCGATCCGCAAAAGGGTACGATTCCATCTGGGTAGTAGTAGACCGGCTTACAAAGTCAGCACATTTCCTACCCATTCGTGAAGATCACAAGATGGAAAAGCTGGCACGAATCTACATCAATGAGATCGTCATGCGTCATGGAGTGCCCATCTCTATCATCTCGGATAGGGATAGTCGCTTCACTAACCAATTTTGGCAATCACTTCAGAAAGCATTGGGAACGCGAGTCAATTTAAGCACCTCTTACCACCCCCAAACAAACGGACAATCGGAAAGGACTATTCAAACGCTGGAAGATATGTTACGTGCTTGTGTGTTAGATTTTGGTGGGAGCTGGGACTCGCATTTGCCACTGGTTGAATTTTCATACAATAATAGTTATCACACCAGTATCCAGTGTGCACCCTATGAAGCAATGTACGGACGCAAATGTAGATCCCCGCTCAGCTGGTTGGAAATCGGAGACCGACAATTGTCCAGACCAAACGTCGTACAGGAATCCACTGATAAGATAAAGATTATCAGGGAAAGGCTCAAAACCGCTAGGGACCGACAAAAGAGCTACGTCAACAATCGCAGGAAACCCCTAGAGTTTCAAGTTGGCAATAAAGTCCTACTAAAGATATCACCTTGGAAAGAGATAGTGCGTTTTGGTAAAAAGAACAAGTTAAGTCCCAGGTATGTTGGGCCGTTTGAGATAATCGAAAGGATCGGACCGGTAGCCTACAAGCTAAAACTGCCACAAGAACTTAGCGCCATCCATGACACGTTCCATGTGTCGAATTTAAAGAAATGCCAAACGGAGGAAACCTTAGTCTTACCCTTAAAAGATGTGCAAGTTGATGACCGGTTGCACTTTGTAGAAGAACCAATCGAAATCATTGACCAGGAGGTCAAAAGACTAAGGAGAAGCAAGATCCCCATCTTAAAAGTTCGTTGGAACTCAAGTCACGGGCCTGAATACACTTGGGAGCGAGAGGATTATATGAAACTCAAATATCCACACCTCTTCGCCAAAAAGCAAGTCCAAGACTTCAACGATTAATTTCGGGACGAAATTTTTTTAATCAGGGGAGACTGTGACATTCGGCAACAAATTTCCCACGTTAGCCATTAGAAATTCTAATTTTAAGCCTAGTATGACTAAAAATAGTATTTATGACTTAAATACTTCCATAATAATATTAGATTTCGTAGAAATCCCGCCTATATGGTTAGAACCTTCCCGAGCTCAAAAAATCGAATTATTAAAAGTCAAGAATTACAAATCATATACAATAATAATAATAATAACAATAAAAAATAATTAAATACATCATAATAAATATAAATAAGTTAAAATATAAAACATATATATATATATATATATATAAACTCATCAAAGTAATTAAAACTTTGTTAATTAAAAGATTTAAACAAAATCACCATTTATACAAATTTATTTAAACTAATTACACATAATTTATAAAAAATAAAAAAATAAAAGAAACCCCCCATCTCTTTTCTCTTGCCTCCTTCTCTTCCCAAGAATCACCACTTGATCTCCCCCATGCTCTATATAAGCCCCCTACTACTATTCATCATTTCCTTCACCACCACACTCCATCTCTTCTCTTTTCTCTCTTCTTCTTTCACCAACAAAAATCTCCCAAGAACATCCAAGTCTTGATCATCTCTTGAAGATCAAACACAAAATCAAAGAAAAGAGTTGGTAAGATGATCATAAAACACTCATCTCTACTCTTCTACCTTTCTTCTTTTCTTCTTTTCTTCTTTCTTTTATTTATTTTCTTTGTTGTTCATCTTATTTCCTTTATATATATCTATAATCATGTAAATATAAACATCCTACCAATGTTGTAAGGAGCACATGAAATGTGCATCATCCTACCATTGTTGTATGGAACTTAATCAACTAAAAATCAAGAAAATAAGACTTTGATCATGCATGTGTTTCATCTCAACAAATGTTGTAAGGAACAAATAAAATGTGTATCATCCTACCATTGTTGTAAGAACACATGGATTATCAAAGCTTATACTCATACAATATGATTAATCACGAATATAAACATGTCATATTAAAGTTATGACCCATAAGCAAAAAGAATAACATTCTGGCAGATTCTGATGCTAGAACTCCCCACTTGTTTTTGTTATATCTGGAGTTCTAGGTATCAAAATCAGTTGATTCTTTTTGCTAATCTTAGTTTAAAGTGTTACCTTTCATTTAAACCTGGATTCACTAATTTTCATGAACGTTTGATCCTTCAAACATATTTAAAAAGACCCATATGTTGAATCTGGAAATCTGGGAGATTTAGAAGGGTACACTTTAAACGCGTGTAACTTACTCATTCTTGCTTCAAAATACGTCTAGTTTTTTTTTAAAGTTTAATCTTTGAGTTGTGGTTATTTCCCAGTTTGAATCATGTAAAACGGAGGTCGTATGAACCCTAAACAGACGTTTTAGTAACATGTCATCCAGACACTGATCAGTGGACATCCTATACACTTTTAATTATTAAAAATACTAAACATGGATTATAAATTCCTATATTTTTGCTGGACATTCTGGAAACATGTATTAAGATTATATTAAAATATCAAGACTTAATATGACTCCTAAATTACAGTTTTTAATTTTTAAAGTTCAACTTAAAGAACTGAAAATTCCAGTAAACACTTATGATTTATGGAAAAATAGAGACAACCTTTAACTATTTAAATAAATAAGTTAACAACAAATAAATAATACAAAATAATAAATAAAATAAGTCTAATAGAGCTACATACCTCTTATATTAGGAAAGGAGCTTCGGTAGGAACAAGAAATCCTTACGAGTAAACACCTTTGCATACCGAGTGAGTATCATAGCCCCTTTTTACCGTATTTCATATTATTTTGGGGTGAAAGCATGTGTATACGTTTCATGAAAAGTTTATTGCCTATCTTCTTATTTATTTCAAATATTATTTTGAGCACTTATGGTATTATTCTTTGATGTGCTTGGGTGATCGTTGCAAGGCCCTTTCGTTGGACATTATTCCTTAACTCCGCTAGTGAGCCGATGGTATTTGTAAGTAGCTCTATTTGGAGATTCCGACGTCTCCCATTTATGGTTGACGAACTATAGATGTACTTTACCACTACTAACGTCATTTAATATAGGCGTTAGGTTTATCATGGGCAATTGGTTGTCGGCTAGGTTGGATAATGGCTCAAGCAACAAACCATCATAGTCTATTACTACCATGTGAAACGTATTGGGCAATATAATACATCTTCTATCATTATTTCATACTTGGATTTTATCCAAAAACTTCCATCAATTATTTAAACTTTTCTCATTTAAAAGATATTTTGTGCATATATTAAAAACCTATGAACTCACCAACTCTAGTAGTTGACCCTTTTCTTTTACCCGTGCTTTAAGGTGATCGTCGTTAGGTACCTTATGCATACAAACATGATGTGTGGCATCTTCATTTTTATCGTCACGTTTTATAAAAACAATATCTATTTTATTTTCGCATCGTACAAGACAATGTCATTTAATTTTTATTCGATTATGTAACTTTTATTTATCTTTTACCCGAACTACTTATTTTTGTTAAGTCAATATAATGGTTATTGTCTATTTACTTTGTGCGATGATATCTTGCGCTGTGACACCTCGTATTTCCGCTTTAACGGGGTGTGACAGATTTGGTATCAAAGCCTAAGGTTATAGAGAATGTTGTATTTCTTATGGGGGGGGGGGGGGGGGAAACACCAACTATAACCAAAGGTTTATAAAAATGATTTTCAAAATAATTTTGTTTAAAATGCATCAAGTGTATTGATAATATAATTAAGTTGAGTCCACATTGTTATACCTCAATTAGACAATGCTTGATCACCTATGTCTAATTTAGCTATGTATGATATGGGACTTAGGTTAGTTATAATAAAAATATACTTAGAAACATTTTTCATTTATTTTCTTTCTGGAGCACGATTATTGTGTGTGTGCATAAGCATGGCATATCATAAGTACTTTCATATATTAGCACACTTAGTAACCAATTTTATATATATCGAAGTCTGTAATGTCATCATTAGGTTGACGCACTAAGATTACATATTCTTTACCCATGGAGGTTAGAATAGAAACTTAGTAGGAGAGACCCCGAGTTTCACCACCTAGTGTATTATCAACACCAACTTCCTGTGAAGCATGTGTTAGGCTCACGGCTAGGAAAAGAGTCCCCTTACCAACGAGAGTAACATCGTGACCTTTTCATTAGGAGGGAGAGAACTGCTGATATAGGGAGCACATAGAGGCACCCTGAGTAGTAATGGGAACTATATGATTGAACATGTTTTGCTTAAATCACGTTATGAAATGTATGATTTTAAAATTTTACGTCCATTGCTATATGATTGAACGGGAGTTTTAGTTGTTAGACCTTATATTTTAGGATCACCATAACCTAGCTAAGTAGAATTTGTACAAAGGAGAGACCCGAATGTGATTAATAGTATGTTTCTTCTAAACAATTATAATTCATCAATGCTATCTGACTCTAGAATATATAGAAGCTTCGTACCACTAGTTTTTAGACCAAAGCTCAATCTAAAATTTCAAATATTGAAAGAGGCCTATATCATGGAATTTGCTAATGGACAAGAAGTCAAGACTAGAGATATAATCACTAAGTGTACCTTGAACTTAGCCAGCAAAAACTTCAACGTAGACCATACCAATCAAATTAGGGAGCTTTGATGTAGTTGTTGGTATGTATTGGCTATCCAAAAATCAAGCTGAAATACTTTGTTCTGCAAAGATCATTCAGATTCCACTATCACAAGATGAAATGCTTGTCGTATAAGGAGAAAAGACCAGGAAGAACATCAAGGTGGTATCATGCATGAAAATGCAAAAATATTTAGGAAAGGACTATATCGCATTCTTCGTGCACGTTGTAGAAACGGAGGTTTAGGAAAAGCACATTCACGATTTTCCAATCGTTCGGGATTCTCCCAAGGTGTTTCCGGATGAATTACCTGGATTACCCTTAGTTAGACAAGACAAATTTAGATTGATTTAATCCCTGTAGCCGCGCCCGTAGCAAAGGCTCCATATCGGTTAGCCCCGTTGGAAATGTAGGAATTGTCTTCACATCTTCAAGAGCTACTAGACAAAGGAATTATTCGACCAAGTACCTCACCATGGGGATCCCTAGTCCTATTCGTCAAAAAGAAAGATGGATTGCTGCGAATGTGCATCGACTATAGGGAACTCAACATATTGACCAACAAAAATCATTACCCACTTCCTCGAATCGACGATATGTTCGACCAACTT